>CM061532.1:230050450-230081049 GCA_030545055.2 Neoaliturus tenellus
TATCCCCATTACATATCTATATATTATAAAGGTCTAACATTGTTAATACATCTGCTGGCCAGGTACGGTCCTGAAATAAAATTATAATGTTTTACAGAATGTTTACCAAGCATTAAAAATTCAAATCAATTTGTCGAGTAGCTATTCATTGCAGTTGTTTATAGGATCGAATTTAGCTATTTAACTGATTGAGAGATTGAAATACAAATGTATCGAGCAATGCTGATGCCCATGATTTGTAACGGAAGTGACAGGAGTTATTAATTTGAAGGTCTCTTGAGTTTTGGTTACCCGCCTCCGAATTCCTTTTAACGATCAAGATATATAGGAATAAAACAAAATGTTGTTAAAGACATATACGTTTGTGCAGTGTTGATGTATAAAGTTTTATTGCTTCGTCTGTAGTGTTAAAAAAATGTACGGTACTTGTACTCCCTAAATAACGCTGCAAGAGAAATTTTCAAACTAAGTTACATAGAACTATCTTTGAGTAGGCTAAAGACAACCTAAGACTGCAAGTAGGCGTCACGATAATGCGAGCCTGAATTTAAAACAATGTTGTCGATTTGTGCCGACCTATCCAGCTGTTGGCACCTGTTATTAATTACTGCATTAATAGGAAAACATAAAAACAAAACAAAACCGTCCACTCGCTAGGTAAGACTAAGCTTCCAGCTGTTAAAATTTCCGAGCTCGGAATTTCATGGCGCCTAGTATACTACTCGTACATGTCTGCTGTATAACTTCTTTGTGTTCTGAATACGAAGCGGTTTAAGACGAAAGTCAAGCTATATTGATTTAATATTGCACAGCTGATTAAAAGAAGGGTTGAAACAATTATGATACGGATACAATTTTTATTGTAACAGTTCCATTATATTACTCTATTTTGTATATTATGTAATATTATATTTAATATGAACATTAGTCAATCATCTAACTATAAGTTATCAATCAAGGTAAATTGCAATGATAGCATATTGTGAATTTTTTAATAACTAACTGCAGCAACGCCTGTACATTGCGATTTATGAAACTTCCACAGTTTAAGGTGATATTTTGGATACTACTTGATGAATTAATATTGTTTTATTTACCCTTGAGAACCTTTATATAAACAAAACTAAACTTGTGACATACCTGGTTTAAGAAAATTTAAGTTGTTTCACTTATTTTTTTAACATATATGTTGTACGCTAGTAACCTCAGTTACTTCCGAAGTTCATATTTGGCATGGACCTTTATCACACCAAAGTCCATTTTCAGGAAAAAATGTTAATGTGTATTTTCAAAATGGCGGTCATTAAAAATTTTAAAACTCAAATAGGCTCTTAAACTCAAATTTTAAAGTCTCAAAAACTGTAAATTTTACAGGAGATAAAAAGTTGACAAATTAGATTAAGCCTATCTAAACAATAATACGGTACCCAACTTGTAAGGATCTGACAACAACTAAATAAAGAAGATATTGTGATTTTCCTATCAAATGACATAATTTGTTATAAATACAATTCAAAATCAATGTTTTTATATTATAAAAATCGCAATAACTCCATTACTTGTCGTTGGCATCAGTGGTTAGATAATTTAATTTGCAACATTTTTGTCTCTTGTAAAAATGTTGTAAAATTTACTGTAGCCTACTATTTGAGTTTAAAAATTAAAAATATCCGCCACTTTGAAAAAACACATACGGAAAAACCATTTTTCTCCCAGGTGTGATAATGGTTCATCCCAAATATGAATTTTATTCGTATGATGATCTGTTACAGAAATACAAATTATTTAGTGTAAAAAACAAGATGGCGGCTAGCGGCCAAACGAAGAATTTTTCATACCTAATGTATTTATTACATTTTTGTTCAAATTGATGAATGCTATCAGCCCCCGAAGTTTGTGACATTTTTTATGAATACCCTCTATATCAATTTAAATGTTGTTTTTGGATTCTGGGGAACCCAAAATCAAAAAAGTAACATGATCCCTGGCTTAGGTCTTACGTGAGTGCTAGCATTATACGAAATAGCATGTTCCCTGGGTGAGGGGGGGGGGGGGGGCAATTCTGGGACAAAACTTAAAACAATTGATTTTTCTTTTACTTTTAGGTATGTTAGGCTCAAATAAAAAATCATTTTATCTGTGTACTAGGTATGGCTAAGAGGTCCTGTTTAGTTTATAATCTTATCTCTTGTACTTTTTTCTTAAAAAAATTAAAAACACTGGTCCCATATTTACCCTGGGGTTTGGGGCAATTACTGGACGGGTATGGGGCAATACAACGACAGTCATATATCTGTATAGAAATTAAAGATAGGCAAAAGAGAGGGAAATAGTTGGTATAAATAGTTTTATACTTTAATTGTATAAAAGACATCTTGGGAAATTCTGGGACAGTATAATTTTTTATAAGAAAAAAAATTAGAAAAAAGTGCCGTTTGACCGATTGGGAAATACACATTATTCAAGTAAAGTCAAAGTCATGCAAAATTTGAGGTAACTTAATGTAATAACTACCCCCTAGACAAATTTTTTTAAGTAAAATCTCCAAATAAGTAAATGTCACTTTGTAAAAAAATTAAGCTAAAGGCTGATTCCTATATATATAATTCCGTAAGTGAATCGGTCCCCACGAAATATCTCGAGTTAGAAAAAAGGTAGGGTAACGTATGATGGCTCATTTTAAAGCTTGAGGTCCAAGGACGCAAGGAAAAATACCAGAATTCCCAAAAGTTATCCGGGCTTCGCCCCAATGGACCTTGAAGTTCCAATGTTAATCTAATGGGAAGAAGATTTTTAGACCTACACGTGTTTAAGCAGATGTTCCAGTGTTTTATCATAAACACAACTGGTTATTGAGCAGATATTTTGAGTTAAGATAACCACATAGTTATAAATTTTTTTAATTGGCAATGCTTTATAAAAAAGGAGAACACTAATAGTCATGAACCGATCACGGATTCTCAGGAGATTTCATCTTCATGACCCCATTTATGTCATTAAAGAAACAGGAGTAGAATGATTTGTATAATCACCATAAAAATAAAAAAATAAACTTGGTTTGGACGTGGCAAGGTTGGTATAATGGTTAACTGTCTTTACTCAGTGAATGTCGTTTAGTTATTACGTTACAGATTTATATATTGGATATTTAGAAGATAGAGTTGAGGAGTTAAATCGTTTTGTTGAGTGTTTGTTTATTTTACACTGAATCATTATATGGAAACTACTAACCTTGGATAACCTCCGTATATTTTGTTTCGGTTTTATCCATTCTCTGCTTTTTCTCTTACGTAGGTCGTAGGGGAACAATAAACGCTCGTTAATCCATAGGGACGGGGAGCTTTTCATATAAATGATAGTGTGCTAAAACTAACAATGTATCAATCGTTCTACCTCATTGACGAACAGACAAAATAGACTTCAATCAAAGTACGAGGGACGTTGGTGGCACGGAGGGTAAGGGGGCATGGGGGCAGGAGGGAGACATGGGGGAAATAGGGGAAACGGCGGGGGCACAGGAGGGCACGGAGGTACGGGAAGAGACGGCGGGGATGGCAGCACAGGAAAATGGGGAGTACAGGGTGTTCAGGGAGGGATATGGGGGCACGAAGGGCACGAGGTGCACGAGGGGCACGAGAGTTGTCGGTGGCACTGGAGACAAGGGGGCATAAGGGGCACGGTGGGGGAATGGGCGACATAGCACAGGGAGCAAAGGCGAGCATGAGGGAACCAAAGCATGGAGGGTAGGGGGGTGCGGGGCATGGGGATGCACTGTGGCACGTGGCGGCGGTGTTACGGCTGCACAAAGAGCAATAGGGGCGTCGGTGGCAAAAGGGGTAGATGGGTATGGGGGACACGGTTACCACGGGGAGCAACGTCGGGCATGGGGGTACGGAAACATAGTGTGCCTGGGGACGCGAGGGTGGGAAGGCACAATGGGCACTAGAGGCATCGGTGGCATGAGGCAAGGGGGGGGGGGGGGGGCAGATGGACATGGGGGCACTGGGGAGGCTTAGGGGACATAGAGGGCATGTGGACCACAGATAAGAAGGGTTTGCATGTGGGCAGGGGAGTACCGTGGATGTGGGGGCTTGGGGGCACGAGGGTTGTCGGAGGCACTGGGATTAGGGGGGCATGAGGAAATAGGGTGCACCCGGGGCAATAGTGGGCATGGGGCAAGGGAGTATGGGGGCAAGGGAATGGGGGAACAAGGGGTAGGATTTACTAGATACATTGGTGGCACAGAAGTTCTTTGGGTATGGGGGCTATTAGGGAGAAATGAGGAACGTAGGGGCACGGGGTAGAACTTCGGGCATGTGGGCACGGGAGAATGGGGGGCACAGGGGCTTAGGGGGTATAGGAAACACAGGTTTGGAGAGGTGAACGGGAGCACGGGGAGTGTGAGGGAATGGGGGGCACAGGGGTCCAGGGTGAAGGAGTGTAAGTATTAATGGGCTTATGTTGTATTAAAATATTTCATTTATTTGAGTTAGAAACTCATCATGAACATGTTTTTAAAGGTTAAAACTATTTATACCACATTCGGGAGTATACGGTAATAGTGCAATATTTCCACAATAAAGACTACTGTATTTTAATACAGGGGAAATTATTGGTAAGTACTGATCTGATACCGCCAAATAGGTTTCATCAAGATTAGTAAATATTTTATTAGGAAACCCAAACGTGTAAATTCACACTACAGCTTGAGAAAAATACAGTAATACTGTAAAGAGGTGATGGATTGAAACTTATTTTTGGAGACATCATCATTTTGATTTTTAGGGGCCTTTGCCCCTACCCTCCACTAGTTTAATATATTTCTCCAAAACATTGTCATTTTTAGGGTTTAATTATACCCCAAGACATCCCAGGGGTGGGTGGTTTGTTTGACCAAGGGTTAGTTATAAATGAGTTGAAACACTGTCGTTCTATTCATGATAATTAATACCCTTATTCACACACTCAAACAGGGATTTTTTTTCATTGATATTTAATGGAGCAGAAAATTTATATTTAACCCTGATTTATATTTAACAGATGATATTAGGTGTCTCTAATATTTCAATTACCGTATGTTACCTTGCTTGTTTCCAGGTAAGGGCAGTCTTCCGCCCTCTACCATTTGTATTATTACCTTTTAGTAGGTAGGCCTACAAGTCTACCTAAGGTGCTCTTTCATCTTTTATATTTATCAGCTACAGTTCTGATACTTTTTTCTTTTTTGACCTCGTTAACGACTTTTTCAAGCACCTTCTTTGGAATACTTTGGTACTTTGTGTAATAGTGTCCCACCATTTCAAGTTTATATTTAACCAAGTTTAAAAACCATTTTGTTGATAAAGAAATTGTCTATCTCATCATATAAAAATTACATGTGTTCATAAATTATACAATTGTAGACTGAGAATTTTCGGCAACAAAAATGTAGAGTGTAAAAAACCAAATTTTTTCACTGATACTGATACGATATTGTTCTAATATTTATGGTACTGTATGTAACTTATCAAATAATAAGCTACATATTAGTGATAAAACATGTTAAAATAAATAATAAAATATCATAAAGAAATAACTGTCCCTTGTTTGCCCCACTTTTTTGCTTTCCCAGAATTACCCCACCTATATTGAAATTCGCTTAAAAAATGTTTAATATTTATGAAATAATTATTCCACTTGTTTTGGTCATCAAACCATTACATTTTTCATAATACCCCCGTCGCAGCAGACCTGTGTACTCAGCGAATTTCCAATGGAATTTCAGATTACAGTAGACTCCCTCTTAACCGGCCACCTTGGGACCAGGCCGCGGCCGGATAATAAATTAAACCGATAATAATAGGTTAAACCGATGTTCATTTAAGAATGCCATCCCACAATTTTACATGACCTAAATATAATTATTACTTGAAAAACAACCTTAACTACATTACTGTATATGGTTTATTGCTAATATCCACCACCCATGAAATCCACTACAAACCTACACTAATAATAATTCGTTTCTTTATTGTGGTCTACTGGATAGTAGGACCAAACGCATTGACTTCCGGTGGCAGTCACTTCCGTCCAGGACGTTATAGTTTAATTGGTTTGAGAACGTCAATATGAAATAAAGTTGAATTGAATGATACATTAGATAAGAGAACTTAGTTTCCGGCGAAACGCGGCCGGTTAAAGCGATGTTGAGATAAAAAATGGCCGGTTAAAAAGATGTTATTTTATGTCAGGGTAGGCCGGTTAAAGCGGAGACCGGTTAAAAGGTGGCCGGTTAAGAGGGAGTCTACTGTATTTACTTTCCCCATAAAAACACCATAGGATCGAGTATGTAGGTTTTCTGCCATGGGGTGTTGTTAGAAAATGTAAGTTTATCAATAATTGGTGAATAATGTAAACACAAAATTATATCAAGCTCTGACTATTTTTATTTTCCCCATAAACCCCATGGGGCTGAGTATGTAGGTTTGCCGCCATATGGGTTTTGTGAGCAAGTATGAGTTAAACCCTATATAGATAATGTACATACCAAATTTGATTAAGTTATGTCAATAAATAGGTAAGATATAGGGTTTTCTTGATTTCCCATAAGAATAACATGGAAAACACATTTTTCGATTTTCTCCGTAACCATTTAAGCTAAGTTAAAAATTCAAAACACTGAATTGTTTGTTATTTTACGCTCTTTTGAATGGTTTTAGTTAAAATTCATGAATTTTGAAAATTAAGGTCCAAAAATGCCAAAAACCCAATTTTGCCCCCTTTGAAACCCCATAAAACCCCGTTCCCATAACCCGATAATGCTGGTTCGCGAACTCATGAAAATAGATCTAGTCTTACACCTTCATACCAAATTTCATCAAAATCGGAAGTCCCCTTCAAAAGTTATCAGAATAACGGACACATAGATAGATAGATAGATAGATATATATATACATATATATGAAAATGAACGAATGGTGTTTTTGGCTTCTGGGGACCTCAAAATGAAAAAGTAAAGTGGTCCCGGGCTTAGGTCTTACCATGGCTACTACCGTAATAGCGTATTACCTATAGGGAAATTCGCTAAAAGAGGGACTAAGTTAAACGCACATCAGTAAACTCCTACTGAAACGATATATACAAGGTGCGAGGCAGACCACCAATACACAGTGTCTAGCGGCTAAAGTGGTCTAGGCCTACCTCACTCTGTATGCAGAAAAAAGGCCTAGGCCTACTGTATATAGGTCCACCTGTAACTTAGTAATAAGTTTAGATACTGGACCCTAACAGTAATTACCTAGGCCTACCATAAACTGTAAATAGGCCTACTATAAACTGCACATTGCGGTAGGCCCTAAATATATAACAATTACCATTGCTGCCACAACAAATGAAAAAATACAGAGTTTAGAAATGTTATAGAAAATGTTCAAACCGGCCAAGTTCAAAAATCAGCAAGATCGGACTGTAGAAACAAGGTTTCAAGACGTTCCAAATCGGTCACAAATGGGTTTTTGGCGTATACGGAAATGCAGCCCCAAAAATTAGTTGAAAATTGTTGTAAATCACAAGCCACACTATGGCGTATTAGATATAGGCTAAGGAGGCCTGAAAGCAAATATTTTGATAAAAGTTTGTACAATAGCCTTTAAGTTACCTTCACCAGGTTCACAAAAATAGCTCGATAAGAGTTGATGTACTGTTGCCAAATCTATCCAGGAAAATATTTTTATACAATTTTTCAAATGATAAACATAACAAAAAATGACAAATTGCAGAGCAAGAGTGAGTGAGAGGGCACAGCTAGATATTAAAATTTATATCGGACCATTTTTGTGAACCTCCCATAGGAGAGCCTAGTGTAACTTACCGTACTTAAACCCTCCCATGGCAGCAAATCTGAATTCTGCCGCTGTCTTAAATGCATATTGCCACTTTTTAATGTGTCTTAGGCAAGTAAAAAGTTCGTGGTGATTGAACAAATTATAAATTTTCTGAGAGGTAGGCCTACGCAGGTTTTTCTTATGGTAGTCTACCGTACCTGAGTAGGGCTTAACTCGGTAAAAATTAACTACGGTCACTTAACTTGTTCAAAGTATTAGAGGGCTAAGTTTACCAAATCAACACTCACCTTCTATTACCATCGTATCTAAGAGGTTGATCCCAAAATGATCCAATGTAAACCCGAGCAACTTCTGGAGTTTGCAGAACTTTTCCCAGAGACCACATTAAGGCACCATATACTCTCATGAGTTGTTGATGATCAATCATGTCTGCTTTGTTCAAGACAATTCTTATTTTGTCATCATGTCCTCTCAATGCCTCTATCGATCTTCTAAATTCGTCAGATATGTCTAATTTGTGTGCGTCAAACAGAAGTATGATCCTATCAACCCTTTCAGCAAACCATTCAAGTACACCAGTAAAGTCATAGCCACGATCAACCCTTTGTTTCTCACCTGATAGAATACCTGGGGTATCTACAATTGAAATCCCTTTAAGTACAGGAGAATTGACGAGGGAACATTGAAAACGGTTTAGAAAAGCATTCCCAAATTTCGCTAATGGTTTGAACTGTTTCTTAGGGTCTACAACTAAAGCATTGCCGGGAATTACACCCTCTTTTTCATCATACATTACAGCTATAAATCTGTCAGTTGTAGGTTCCGGGCCTATCCTAATTCCAGGAAACTCACGCTCGAGCAAGTATTTTATAAATGTTGTTTTACCAGTAGAATACTGTCCAACAAGCAATATCATAGGCTTAGCATCAAAATCAGGATCGTCCAACTTTGGCGAGTGAAAATCATGGAACTGATATGCTTCTTCTAAAGGTAATAGTTTAGTCCTATAAATCTTCTTTAGTCCTTCTGTTACGTTATCAAAAAGTTCAGGACGATTTTTATCATCCTTATTGAGCCAACTGAACATTTTGAAGATGAATTAAAACGGACACTTAAAACCAAAATTTACCACAAGGGGCACCAGAAATATTTAAAGGATTGCTCCACTTTTCACTTCATTCACAAAAACTGCACTACAACTAACTTAACCGCATCACACAACTTCCACGAAACGATGCCATTCGCGTCAGCGTCAGACGAGACAAGAATCATGGCATCATCTCCGTACGCAACAGCTGATACGTTTCTTTAGCATCAATGAATAGTAAAGGGAAAGTAGAACAGCCGTGCAAGGAAGGGTGACGTTGACAAGCGTACAATGCAGGCAACATTCTCTGCGAAAAAAGAAAATTCAAAGTTTTCAAGCATTATGTATCAAAACACTAATTTCCATTTTTATTGAATAAGATCAAAGATAAAAAAAATCCTAACCAACTTTTCTATTTTGTTTAGTAGGTGTGACTAGGATTAAAGGTATGGACTAATTTTGAACTTTCTATAAAAAAGCTAATAATATTTCATTATACTAAATATACGCTAATACCTAAAATACGCTAATACCTAAAATCGAGCAACAAATAAGAAATTATATTTATAAAACCTTTATATTCATTAAATAAGATTTAATGTTAACGGTTTCATCATGGTTCTTCATCTCTGATAGTCTTACTATCGGTTATCAGTGTTATATTAAGCTTTACTGATCCACACGTTAAAGACATAGTTTGGGCTTACGACTTGCATGTAGAATAATCATCTTACTTATAGTAGCAAATGTAATAAAACAATTACATTGTTTGTCATTTGTAAGCAGAATCATTAAAAATGTTATCCGCCCTAAATTCAAGAGGACAATTTAAAGTTTCAAAATTAGGTATGAACAAAAGTTAAGCATACTCTCCAATTATATACAGAAGCCCATCCTAATGGAAGAGGCGTCCACACGTCCTCAATGGGGGGGGGGGGATAAACCAGAGACTCCCTACTACAATGAAGAATTAAATAGGTACGGTACTCCTTCAATCCTTTCTTGAATAAATTGGTAATTTGAAGACTTAATAACTGGGTGATATTAACGTAATCATAGTTACAACATTGGTAGTATTCCGGGCGCCTCACCGGGTTTACCGGTGACTAAATTGTCGTCTGCTAAACAATGCAAATGCCTTGTTAGCAGACGACATAGCAGACGAAGTTACCGTTTTGGTGACACCGGTGAGGCGCCCGGAATACTACCATTAATTTCAATTCATTTTAAATTTTCATTTTGAAAACAGTTTCATTTAAAACTGGGAAAACCCAGATTTTAATGCTTAGAGATTTTATTTATTAGTGACATAATACGTGAATGCTTTGCTCTGTATTTTTACAAACCATAAAAAATATTGTAAAATAACTTTTATCTTAATTCACGATTTTGTATCAATCATAAATGAATGTCAGCAGAAGCAAACTCCACTATAGGCGACAAAATTTTGGAACTGGACTAAACTTGTCTTGCAAATTTAACAAGTTATTTTATACATTGCGCGAGATCTCATTGGTCATTCTGATCAAAATCTTCTGTTATTTATGAATGGATAAATTTCCTCCCAGTTTTGTTATTGCATCCATTTACTTTTATAACTTTTCATATTCAAGGCAAAAAAGTTGAATGTCTTTTACTTCAAAGATCCTCTGCAAATTGAAGAAAATCAGTTGGTAATAGAGTTTATTTTAACATTTGAGAAAGTTTTTCAACTTCAAGAAACTATTAGCATTGACTATTGATACTATTAGGGTCACAGACGGCCAACAACAACTTGACTATGGGACACGCAGACAATATATTGCCTTGATATATTGCATCTCTATTTATTGATGAAGTTCCAGTAATTCTAAAATTTTTAACCAAAGGTGCCTTTCAACCAGTGTATAGTTGCAATACCAAACTTCTATAGAGGCAATAACTACCATTATTTATCACAATCTCTTTAAAAAGAAGCCAATATGAATGCAACTTTTTCATAAATAATATTATCATGCTTTCCTCAATAATGATATACTGTCATCATATTTACTGATGAATAATACACCTTAAAGAAATAAAAATACACCAAATACAGGGTCTAAAAAAATTAAATAAAATTATTAGAGTTCAAATGGTTTATCCACGTTTTTTTTGTAATATTAGCTCTAGAGAGTTCAGCTCTTGGGGGTCAGTGGGTCATAAAATTCTTCTGTCACCGGTGCAAGGTTATGAACACACTACTGTCTGGAGATGACTTGTTGGCCAGTGATGGTTGAGGGGTGAGGGGGAAGCTGAAGCATGCCATTGGCCAATACAATTTGCTTTTTTTTATTCCACCATATGTTAAGCTATCAACAAAACCAAAACATACAGTTTCCCTACAATGTTTTCTTTTATTTTGCAGTCAGCTGTCTTTCACAACATTGAATTAGGCTAGCTGGTTTGTCAACAAAGATAATTGTTTACTTTTTTTAGCAAAATTTCTTCATATAGAATAGTACAATCTAAGTTTATATAAATTTAAAACTAAAACACAGTTACCAATATTTTTGAAATTTTAATTCGTTGTGAGGCCTTTCGCTAGCAAGGCTAGCATCGTCAGACAACTCACAAACTGAAAGGTTATAATAATATTTACATAAATAAATTTTGATGAAACATATGATTAGTTGGGTAATTTAAGATTAAAATGTATAAAGTTTTCTAAAAATAAAAATAAATACTATAACAAATAAAACAATAGTTTCAACTTCATTTACAATTTGGCAAATCTTGAATTTAGCAGTGATGAATTTGGAATTGGGCCATTGTCGTTGTTAACTAAATTTTTCATTTTGTTGATAAAAACTGATTCCCAGGCATTCAATAATTTGGGTTTTGTGACATTTTTCAGAAGATTCATGCTATTGAAAGATATGGAATGGCCCGTTTCTATACAATGTTTGGCAATGGCAGACTTTTCTGGGCGATTATGAATTATGTGGGATATGTGTTCTTTTAATCTAGTTTTAATATTTCTTCTAGTTTGACCCACATATCTTGATTCACATCCTTCACATTTTATTTCATAAACCCCAGATTTGGATTCCTTGTCAATTTTACTTTTTGGGTTTCCAAGGATACTTTTAATTTTATTATTTGTTTTAAACGAAACATTGATGCCTGCATTCTTTTTAAATGTTCTTCGTACTTCTTTAAATTGTTTTGTATAGGTTGAACTTAACCATTTTTTCTCCTCATGTATAGGCTGTAATGTAGTTTTGTCTTTTTTGTTTTTCTTCTTTATGGCCTTGTTTAAAATATTATCTATCATCGTTGTTTCAAACCCGTTAAATTTAGCTATCTTTTTGATGTATTCTAGTTCTTTATCATAATTTTCTTGGGATAATGGTGTATATAAAAGTCGGTGAATCATAGAATTGAATGCCGATCTTTTTTGATCTGGGGGGTGGTGGGAGTCGTTCATAATAAATCGGATTGTGTGACAAGGCTTTCTATATATGTCAAATTCTAATTTTTCCCCATTTCGAATTATTAAAGTGTCAAGAAATGCGAGTTGGTTTTCGGTTTCAATTTCATATGTAAACTTTATGGTGGGATAGAATGAATTTAGTTGGGTCAAAAAAGACAAAACTACATTACAGCCTATACATGAGGAGAAAAAATGGTTAAGTTCAACCTATACAAAACAATTTAAAGAAGTACGAAGAACATTTAAAAAGAATGCAGGCATCAATGTTTCGTTTAAAACAAATAATAAAATTAAAAATATCCTTGGAAACCCAAAAAGTAAAATTGACAAGGAATCCAAATCTGGGGTTTATGAAATAAAATGTGAAGGATGTGAATCAAGATATGTGGGTCAAACTAGAAGAAATATTAAAACTAGATTAAAAGAACACGTATCCCACATAATTCATAATCGCCCAGAAAAGTCTGCCATTGCCAAACATTGTATAGAAACGGGCCATTCCATATCTTTCAATAGCATGAATCTTCTGAAAAATGTCACAAAACCCAAATTATTGAATGCCTGGGAATCAGTTTTTATCAACAAAATGAAAAATTTAGTTAACAACGACAATGGCCCAATTCCAAATTCATCACTGCTAAATTCAAGATTTGCCAAATTGTAAATGAAGTTGAAACTATTGTTTTATTTGTTATAGTATTTATTTTTATTTTTAGAAAACTTTATACATTTTAATCTTAAATTACCCAACTAATCATATGTTTCATCAAAATTTATTTATGTAAATATTATTATAACCTTTCAGTTTGTGAGTTGTCTGACGATGCTAGCCTTGCTAGCGAAAGGCCTCACAACGAATTAAAATTTCAAAAATATTGGTAACTGTGTTTTAGTTTTAAATTTATATAATATTAACCAATATTGAAGCTCTTGATACAAAATCTAAGTTTGTTTTTATTCCTTAGTTAACCAAAAGACCGCTAGGTTTCGAATGTAAATTTCCCCTCGCCCCCCCGACCCCCTCAGTGGCCAACAAGTCATCTCCCGACAATAATGTAACTCCTGGCACATCATAAAATTGGACCTCCTTTCATTTTGAAATTTAAAAAATGTTACTTTTTGTGTGACCACCACATTCCAATTGTTCCTTTTATCATCAAAATTTTCTGTATTAATCCTACTTAAGATCAATTTTAAAAAGGGCTTCTATAGAGAAGTTTTTAATATGCTATGCCGCTATGCCAAACAAAACAATAGATACTTTATACTTTATTTTCTCAATGGCGCGTACTTTAAGGTGAGTATGACTGAAGGGTTTGTGTAGTGATTGCGATGGATCAAGTGAGGGGTGCTTTGTTGGTGACAAATAGCAGTTGATTCGTCAGGATCAATTGCAAAAAAAACATTCTATTGAAAACAGTCAAGTGTAAAAAACGTAATTTAAAAAATCATGTTACAAACAAAATACATGATGAACACAATTATTTAGGAGGCCTTCTGGCTGGTATAATTCCTAGACGGCACATTTTCTCAGAGGTACAATTTAAAAATTATAATATTTTGGTTTGGAACACCCATCCGTCAATCAGAACTGCTAGGGCGTGGGCTTTGCAGGGACGTTCAACAGGAAGAGCAGTTCTTCTATCCTTGCTTCTGTTTCGTTCAACCGGAAGAGCAGTTCTTGAATCCCGGAAGAGCAGTTCTTCTATCCTTGCTTCTGTTTCGTTCATCCGGAAGAGCAGTTCTTGAAGCCCGGAAGAGCAGTTCTTCTATCCTTGCTTCTGTTTCCCACTCTAAAATGTTTGCAACGTTTCCCTTATCTCCCAAAAATTACCCACCAACGCTTTTATACAGACCATCCACACTACCCAACTGAAATGTAAATACCTAACCGTATCCTCTCTAGGGATCGCTTCTGGTACAATCTGTACCACTCATACGGATTTTCCAATCTGAGTGGTACAATTTCTTAGCGGTACTCTACTTCATTTAGCGGCCGGATGGAAACTTTTTCATAAGGGTAAACTCGAATTGTCGTTGATTTCCATAGTATGACTAATATTTGGCTATTTCTTAACGTTTACAACAGAACGTGCAAATTCATAGCTTTTTTTAGCTTTTTTAATTTTTGTTCATAGTTTCAGGCTCATTTACTAATCATATTTAGATGACTCAACACATGGTTAAATTTTGGGTTTACAACTAATTTCATTTGGCAAATCTGCTACTTTCAATACCCGTCTCATCCTCTTGATTTCCCCCTCCACTACAATCACAAAAATAATCTACCAATAGCACTAATGTAGGGTACCACTGAAAAATTGTAAAATTGTAAAATTGTAGGCTTTGGCAACCTGTATGAGTGGTACATGTACCAGCTAGAAGTTGTACCACTGAAAAGGGATCTTAAGCATTTATTTATTAATAATGAAGAAAAAGGATACAAATCTCTATTAGGGAATGGACTTACATGAAACTTAGATGGTCTGTGTGCAGACACGAGTTATAATTGCAGTTAGAAAAGCTTGTGTTTAAATAAAAATAATTAGAAAAAGTTTGGGAAAAATCTGTTAATGTTTATTAATTTATTAATCTTGAAGGGTAAATAAATCCAAAGAGACTTTTGCAACATACAGAAAATCTTACAGTAAACACTAACGCTATTTAAAAATTGGCAAATTTATGAGTAATGCATATTATGAAGTTTGTTTAACTGTATAAATAATGTGTAATGCTTACCATTGATCACTTTTCAAAGATTTTCTCTATTTTTAAGTACTGTATTAGAAATAGACAAATTGACCACTTTAAAATAACGTTGAGTGTTTACTGTAATCATTCAACAGTATGTGCAAAAAATCTCTAACATGAATTACCGGTAACAATTTATTTTTCCACATAAAATTATATAAGTGAGCTTTTTACTGAATAAGATAATTATTATGATTAATTAATTTAAAAATAATATATTGATTAACTGAAGGGGGGGGGTGCACTGTAACGAGAAGGAAATAATATATAAAACACACAAAACGGATTGGAGAAAAACTGTTACATGGTGTGAAGGCGGATGGGTTACATTTACCCCTAAGCTTCTGGCTAATCCTTTAGTTTTTCTAGTGCATTACTAGTTTTGGGACCTATGGCCCATTAGCAAATAGTTTGGTTTTACACTCCTGTTTTGATTCTGGAGACAAAGTGTATTAGTTCTGTTAGTGTTATACTGTTTAATCAGCACAGAAAATGAATTTGAGAAATTCACTAGACTAACTAAATACCTTTTGCTCGGAAAGTTAAGTAGAAACAGGTTGAAAATTATTGATACAATAAGGCAAGTTCTTTTGCTTTACTCACTCGCCTTTAGGATTTGTTTGTTTCACTGGTTTCACTAATGAGCCTCTGGATGAATTATTTTATTCATTCACTTGCTTTCAAGACTAACTGGTTCACTTAACCATCAGAAAAGTAGTATTATGATTCTACCTTGATTGCTATTGCTACATTTTATTTTTACTTGTTAAACTTTCTTAATACTGTACGTCTGTCTTAAATGCTGGTTTCAATTTTACAGAGTTTCAAAATGATTGATTAAGGTGTTGATAAGGTGTTAGTAACCAACTCAATTGCAGATTAATAGCTGAGTCCGGAGTTTTACCATGGAGAGATAAATTAGCAAACTTTCTGTTAAATGTTATTAGGAATAAGCTCATTACCACCACTCACTCACCTTCAAAATAAGCTTAATCACTACCGGTACACTTACTTGCCTCTCAGTTATTAAGTTTAATAAATAAAATATTAAAATACGTGATGTATTTTGTTCTAGACATCTTAAACTATTTTTATCTATAAAAATAATTGTGTCCAACAAAAAATGAAAATTTAAGAGCTGGTGGTAGGAGCTTTGACGTACTTTCAAAAGGAAAATTAACAATTATCTACAGTATTGTTTTTATTTATATGTAATGATAGTGACTTGAATCCTAAAAAAATTCACAATAAATCATTCACTTCTGAATAGTGTAAGTCCATATAAGTGTAAAGGCAAGGAATTACTGTTTGAAATAAGTTCTATTTCTGCATAATAGGGAAGTGACAAATTAAAAAATGAAATTGGAACAATCCATCAATAGAATGAAGTCTTCTATGCTCTGTAAAATAATGAAGAAAACTTAGTATTGATTGAAAGAACAATGTTCATGTTTAATCAAGTCCACCGTCTTCATGGGACTTTATATGATGCAGTGTGTCGTAATGTTTTGCATGGTGCCAATTGTAATGAAGTGGGTAGGATGACACAAGCATTGTCATGCAACTTGCACCTCCAGTAATGGCGACATCCTCGTTGCTCCCTCGTGGGCTGTCTTTAATCAATCAACACTTCTTATTTTAAGGATGTGAACTCCTCTGAGGAAGGAAATGATCAATCCTACATCTTCTTTAACATGGATAAAATTGGGGAGAAGAGGGCCTGTGGTTTAACATTTTAGATATTTCTGATGATTAATATTTCTTCGCAAAGAAAAAATAATAATAATGATTCACCTTCTGCACTCTTTATTATTGGATTTCGTGTCTATTACTGAATTATATGATTGGCTTAAAACATATAGAGCCATTTGCACCATTTTAGTTTAAACCTGATCTTCAGTTTAAACCGAAGTTTAACCTAAAAGTTAGTTGCACATGCATAGTTTTACTGTACAACTTGTACAGCTGTTTTGGACTGAATTAATCTAGATTATATTTAATCCGGTTTATCTTTATTTGTGCATATGGCCCATAATCTGTACTTTTAATAAACCTGGGCTGATGATTAATATAAGGTCAAGTAAAAAGAGAAAAAATAGGACAAGTTTTCTAAAGACTTTATAACGAGCAGTTGTTATTCCACTTTACAGTTTGTTCTCTCTGGGTATCTAGAAAAATAATACCTGAAGGTGTTTTTTTGAACACAACTCCTCCCTTATTTCTGGACCAATTTTAACATTTGAGGTGTCAAAAGAATGGTCTCAGTTTGTAGTTTTGCAAGACGGTTTTACATTTTTGATATTTTAATTATCAACCCACAGGAAGCCCTAAAAGTTCGTTTTTTGTTCATAAGATTAACATGGGGAACAATTTACATTGAATTGTGAAATAAAACAGTTGTTGATAGTAAAACAGACAAACACATGTAAAAAGCTGAATAGAAGCAATTGAACTTCTGGTACTGAAATATCAACACAATATCATACTTTAATGCGAGGAGTGTCTATTGTGATGTTTGAACTTTTTCTCTAAATGTAGCGGGTAGATTTTCCTTGAACTTTTTACCCATGCGTATTTGGGCACAAAAATAAGTTTAGTAGCTTACCTCAAGAAAAATTTACTTTTCTGTACAAAAACAAGTTTGGAAATTGAAATTTTTGACATGGGTCTTATAAGTTGTCCGATTGATATTGTAAATATAACGAAAGTTAACAAATATTAAAATAGAACACTAAATGGGTGTTATTCATGAACACTTTGTGTGCATGGGTTTTCAATCTGCTGTGAATATAGGAAAAGGGATAGTAGGTTGTAGGTGCAATAACCTGTTTCTTTACTACTAATACTATAACAAATTTAATGCAGAATGCTACACATATTAAAAAAAACCGGTTTAAAAGAGACAATATAAAAGTTTTTTTTCCTTCAGTATAGATAACAAGCTTGCTTATTACAAAAATGGTTTGTATAAAGAAAAATGTTAAACAAAATATTAATGCCACATAAAACCAAAATAAACCACATCAACAAAGATGTAGATTCATTTAATTTTTTTAATGGAAAGTTAAATTAATGAGAATTTAGTTTGTTATAAATAGTAATGTGGATGTATTCACTATATCAACGACTATCCCATACAGTTGTACAAAAACAGCAGCAGAGAGCATTACTCATACAGGACCGGGGTGTTGTTATGAAATGTTGATTTTTATTTTGTCGTCACTTATGTTTTATGTGTGATTAAGAAAACTATTAAGAAAACTCAGAAACTGTGTAACACTTAATATGCTGATCACTACCTACTATGCATTCTTTCAATCACATTTACGGTATGGCATAACACTATGGGGCAACAGCCCCACTTCTGTAATTCTCAGAAAGTGTTTAAGTGGCAAAAAAAGGCTCTAAGAATAATAAAAAATGTACCACCTAGAGAGTCATGTGTACCAATTTTTAGAGAATTACAAATTACGACCCTCCCAAGTTTATATATATTTTGTTGTTTAGTTAGTGTTAAAGAGAATCTTAATTTTTATAGAGTCAGACAGGATTTACATAAGTATCCAACTAGAACAAACCACCTTTTAGAATTACCTCAGGTTAAGTTAAAAAAAGTTAATAGTAGTCATATAATAATGAAGCTTAAAATGTTTAACAAGTTACCAGATAAGGCATGGACTGTACCCTTGCAAACATTCAAGAAAATAACTGAAAAATGGTTTAAGGAAAACATATTTTATTCAGTAGATGATTTCATGACCTGTGATACAAGGAGCTTAAGATTTTAAATTATGTATTTATTGTATTGTTTTGTGTGTTTTTATGGTTCAATGTATGAGGTCACTGTGTGTAGAGTAATTTATTATTTATTTAATGTATTTTATGTTTTCTATAATTTGACTTGTAATTCATCATTACCAAAGAGAAAGATCAGCTGTTAGCTCTTGTCAGGTGCCGATCGCTAAAAACATCCTAAAAACATTGACTCTAACAATTGTCAGTGAAACATGGAATTTGAATCAACTGAATATCAATAACTGTTTATATTTACTGTTAATGATGGTTGAGCTGTATTGTATTATTACTTTTTTGTTTGTCTAACATGTTTAATGGTTATTTTGATACCGAAATCAAAGCTAGGACAATTTGGCGAATGTGCGCAGCCAGGCTAGTACACCGTCGGCCGCCCCTCCCACTCCTACTCCATACCCCTCCCAGCCCTCTTGCTCCCCTCCCCCATGCGCGGACTGTCTCACGTCTCGTGCAACGGCCTGTAATCTTAGCTAATTTGGACCTAAAAGAACCACTACCAAATCTCAACACTATCACATTGGTAAGTTGGAGAATTAGTGATGAAGATCAATTGATGAATACTATAATGTTGTTATCTGATTTTAACTATAATTTTTATTCAAAGTAACTCGGTTCATTAACATGGAGCAAGGTTTGATCACCAGGTACTCTAATAAATGCAGTGCATTGCACTGCATGAGCCCAGTTGTTACTAATAATGTAAGCAGATTTTTCCTTTTTTTAACTGTCAAATCCTTAATTTCGGTAAGGTTAATAGCATTCAATTTTTCTTGGTAGGAGGCCCCTTACTTTGGGAGTATTTCGTGTAGGCTATGTCATTCTGTACTTACACCATAATGAATGTATTTTATTCTTTGGGCTAAATTTAGTTGGAACATAAAACTTTGGACTAAGTGGTTGACTGTTATCAATTTGGAACATCTTATGTGAAATACTCTGAATATATTTTTAAGTTGAATGTTAAAAACAAGTATTTAACATTTAGGAGTTAACATATGCAATAAATTTCTTACATAATTAATTATATTTACAAATATACAAACCACAACTACACTTAAGCATCACTAGATTTAGTTTCACACAGTTCTAGAATTCGTTTCCTCTCACTTTTCCCCTTGAGAATAGCTTCTTTGAAAAGTCTACAATACAACTGGATGGACGCTGTAGAATCGTCGTTTCCAGGTATCGGGTAGGTGATTAAGTTGGGATTGCAGTTTGAATCGACTACTCCGATTGTGGGGATCGCCATCTTGGCGGACTCCGTCACAGCCAAGTGTTGTTCCAGAACTGTTGTCAAGGTATTGAACATGATGACCAAGTCTGGCAGTCGTGTTACAGCACCAAATATCATTGTGGAGTTGGTCAACATACCTGGACGCCAAACTCTGGTGTGCACAAACTCTTTACACTCCTTGGCTGTGTTCTCTATCATGTGGCAATGTTGTGGTGACTGAGTGACAAACAAAATCACTCCGTCCCTGTACGCGATGTGGGCTGCTATGTTGAGTGCTTGGTGTAACAGCTTCAACGTCTTGTCCAGGTCGAATATTACATGACCCATTCGGGAGCCAAAGATGTACGGTAGCATGTACTCATTCAGAGATCCTTCCTTATGGCCATAATGAACACGAGCATCAAAAAGATCTTTCACTGTTACCATTTTTTTCACTTCAAAGTAATCCTCATGGTGAATTGGATTCAGTGATACTGTTTCTGAAAAAATCATTTACATAAATTTAGGCCTAATTTAAAATTGGAATAATTATAAACTATTATCAGGATATCAGATCTAAAAACTTTTATATCTGGTCCAATTTTTCATATACGGTATTAAAATTTGTTATGGCTTAGATGCAAAAAAAAAAAAAAAAAAAAAAATTGTAAACAGCACATTTTTTCTAAAGTTTTAAAAGGTATTTTATTCATTATTTGTTTGAAAGGTATTTAAATCAAAATTGCTTTTAAAAATAAACACTTGCCGTAACATCACATCAAATTATTAGTGTACTTTTACTGCTGACCAAACCACTACAATGAGTCTTGACTATTTGGCACAAAAGACAGACGACTCTACTCGAAGTTACAATGTGATTTCGGATAGCCTATAGTTGTTCACTTTGAGTTCAGCACTTACTAAGGGACCACTGAATAGGGTTATAAAATAAAAAATATACAGTACAATTTTTTATGATTTTCAAAATGAAATCCAAGTAAATTCAAGTAATTTCATCCAAGTAAAAGTACCTTTCCTAAGTAAAACGAGTTTAATAATAACAAGAATAAATAAATATTATCACTACGAAAAGAAAGTTTCAAAATTTGTATATGGTACATGGTTCTATTTTATCCCAAATTTAACGTGGCAGATATCGATGAATTGTACTAAGTTCTTGCCAGACTTCTACTATGGTATTGACATCAACACTTTCTAAACCTCATCTTATATGATACCTTGCGGTATGGACTTGCCACATGCCCAATCGTCTTCTTTCTGCAGGGTTGTGTTAAAATGGCATAACCTCCACTATCATTGAGCCTCTTGAAATTAATCGAGCAGATAAGAAATGCTGTAAAGAGTATTGACATCCATACTTACAATAAATAAACCACAGTTACGGTATGAATTGGTGGGAGGGAATTCCAAATGATCTTTTACATTACAGTAGACTTCTTCTAAACTAGTCATACCTCAGGACTTAATCGCAGCCATATAACAAATTGGTCAATCAAAGCAATGTATCAACATGTTAAATTGTTTTTTTTTTTCAATGGCATATTGTGCAAATGAGTAGGGATATAATACAGAAAATAAATATAACAACAGGTCTACGATGTGACATGATTGAAAGACAATTAAGCAGGAAACCCACTAGTCGGCGGCCTCCGTCACCGTCCGGTACAGGCGAGCACAGGCGGGTCCGGCGATTGCCGTAAATTTTTCCCACAAAAAACCCACTTGTCCATCGCCAATCCGGCAACCTCTGTCAGAAAATGGAGCTAAATAACATAATCAAAGGTGAAATTAAAAACTTAATTTAAAAACCCGGTTTTTGGCATAAAAACTTATGAGAATTTTATTCTTTTGTAAATAAAATCAATATTCCATAATGTTTCTCGATAGATCTTTATAACTTTACATCGTTTGTTAAAAAATTAGTTTTGCACACTCATAGGTTTCAATTACATTTATTTCCCTGTGATTGTTTTACTACTTTGAATTTAAACTATCGAACAGTTGCCAATTTGGAACAATCTGTGGATTTTAGCAAACATATCTAGTAAACACAATGAAATTCAACTTCCTTCAAAAATAAAAATTAAGAAATAATGTATTTTTTACATGTTAAATTTAGATCAAACTGATTTTTTATTTTATTTTATGACTTCTGGGAAATTATCCTAAAATACTTCATTATTTATGAGCAAATAAAAAAAATTAGGGGAAACTTTCAAGGGTCCTCATTGAGCCGTAGTCGAGTATTAAAACCCTTTAATTGGCAAACAATTTTCTATAAATTAACACTAGCTGTTAAGTGCTGTGCTCTAGTAGTGAACTCACTCACTAACGGCCTACAACTTTCCCTGCTAGGAGCAAACACTGTTCAAAACCTTAATTTTCGTGCCTAGGCTGCTGGTCGTGTTAGCTCAGATGGCTAAGGCGTATGCATCCCTGGCCAGGATGTCTACGTCGGTGCGGGTTCGAATCCGCATATGACCAAACCTGACCTGATGGTGCAACTCTTAAAGGGTTAGCCAATCTGTGGCAACGTTGGTGGGAGGGCCCACGTAAAAAAAACGGTGGCAGGCTTGCGTGGAAGTTGATGGGATCGGTTGATTCTTTGAGAGTTGCACCTTGGTCAACACTGATTTTGCTACTTTTTACTTATGTTTACTGTGTGTGCGCCACTACGGAAATACGGAATATAACCGTATTTTTACTCCAAAACACCAATATGCAATTATCATATATAACAAAAATATTAAGTGTAGGCCTATGTATCCAAATGGACTCAAAATTAAGAAAAGGGCTAAATATACATTGAGAGGTCAAACAAAATATTCTGATGGTCATTATTGTTATTAATACTAAATAAACGGTATCAGATAACTGACACTTACTTTCTCCCAAGAATATGAAAAGGTGTTAAAAGCCTAAAAACATTAATGTCTTGATGGCTCAGTCGGATAGCCACCAGGTGAGCAGCACGAGTTTTTGTATCAAAAAATTGAGTTTTTTTAACACATTTTGCTCTATAACTTTTGAACGCGCATTTTCCCGGAGATGCGGGTGGTGGCATTTTATTGAGCATTTTAATCTTAATAAACCACAAAATTTTAATCAAAATCGTTAGAGCCATTTTTGAGAAATTTTGATTTTTCACGTTTTTTGGGGGTTTTTGGGGGTAAACTACCCTTAAAAATCAAAAATTCAAAAAAATGAAAAAAACGCCTGGAATTATAGTAGATTTGGACCTATGTACCAAATTTCATTAAAATCGGACCATTAGGACGTTCGCTAGCTCTGTTTACATCCTGACACACACACACACACACACACACACACATCCACACAGACATCACTCTGAAACCCCCTTTTTTGGGCTCAGAGGGCGCCAAAACGGATAAATTTACCAACGACTCAAATTTTAAAATGTTGACGAAACCAATACTTTCTCAATATATACATTTATAGGGGGATAGGGAGCTCCTAAATGGATATATACATCATCAAACTAATGCGAAAATTTTTACGAAAACAATACTTTTTCCATATACTATGGTATAGGGGGAGAAAGTAAAAGTCACATTCAGGTGCAAAATAACATTTTTTTAACTTTCTACCCAGATGGTGGGTGGAATCACAACACATCATAAATTCTCATGACTAAAAACAAGTAATGGACAAAAATGCGGACCCCAAAAGACAACATACACTCAAAACTTTTCAAAAAATATCAGTGAGAGAACTCAAAAACATCTTCACCAAACTCCCACCCAAAAACTCAGCAGGCCTAGACCAGATCTCCAATAAAGTGATTAGCTATTGTAAAAATTAAATATTTCTGCCTTTGTTAAATATTATTAACACATCAATAGACCAAGCTAAAGTCCCAGATATGGCAAACATAGCTCTAGTTATCCAAAATATAAAAAAGGAGATAAGAGAGAGGCAGCAAACTATCGGCCAATATGCATCTTACCAACTAGGTATATCAAAGTACTGTACATTGAAAAAAACTGATCAATTACTTGGAAAATGAAAAACTTTTATCAAATTCCCAAAACGGATTTAGATATGGCAGATCCACAACAACAGCCTTGGCAAAACTCTGCGTCGACATCAGCAGGATATGGGAAGGAAAGAAGCAAGCTACAGGAATTTTTCTAGATGTAGAGAAGGCGTTTGATAGTCTTGATAGAGAAATCTTAATTACCAAACTTGAGAATTTAAATATAACAAACAAAGCGCTACAGTGGCTGAAAGACTATCTTCAAAACCGAAAACAAATAGTCAAAACCGAAACCTTAGTAAACAACTATAAAGTAAAGGTTTGATCATCAATAAAAAGTACTTTCCAAGGAATTCCCCAAGGATCAATAATGGGCCCACTACTCTTCTTAATTTTCATAAATTCTTTCCCAGATTGTCTACCTAACGAAACTACTTGCATTATGTTTGCAGACGATGCAACAATAATTACACCCACTGATAGAAAACTCATAGAATCAAACAAATATATTTTTGAAGACTTACTAAAAATATCAATAGATGAATTCAACAAAATTAACCTACAAATCAACCAACAAAAAACTGTAACAATAAGTTAGACTTCACCCCGGGACACAATAATCAAACTTCAGAACTCAACTCGACAACCAAATATTTAGGCCTCACTATTGACAACAAACAAGTGAACCTGGAATCATCACATCGAACTGCTCCATAGAAGACTCTCTCAAACCCTTTATGCATTAGAACGAATCAGGACATTAACGAATAAAGAAATAGCAAAAACTGCTTACCATGCACTCTTTTCCTCACAAATTCGTTATGGAATAGTAGCCTGGGCATCGGCAAGTGAAACAGAAATGTCAAAAATTCTGATCCCACAGAAGAAAGCTATTAAAATACTTGAAGAAGTCGGACCGCAGGAGCACTGCAACCCACTTTTCATTCAAAATCGCATCCTTACCCTCATCTCCTTGTACCTGATGGAAATTATAAATTCTAGTTAAATCAAACCCCTCTCAACTAAGAACAGAGTGTCATGACTATAATATAAGAAATAAAAAAAATTATAGTGTAAACCAACACACACTAAATAAAACTGGTAAAACCCCAAACTATATGGGAGTAAAATTGTATAATCTCTTGCCTGATAAATTAAAAGAAATAAATAAAGTATCAACTTTCAAAACAAAACTTAAACATTACCTCCTCGATAGGCCTTACTACAAATTGTCTGAATTTATTGAGGAGCACTCTCGCACAAAATAAAAAAAAATTCTCTGCACACTAACACACACACAAACATCAACACAAATCAAGAAACAACAAGAATTTTGACGATTCCCCAGTCTTTGAGGACTGCGGCCGAAGACATCATTGGTAAATGGTAAATGTATGATTTAACAGGAACCAGGAACCTTACCGACAGAGTCATTGTCATCACAATGCTAGTTGGAAGTAGACTGAAAAATGTGATGGGTCCGCTGGCCAGAAAAAAATGCCCCCAAGAGCAATGTTCGCCATCGGTGGAGCAATGGACCCGTGCTGGACGGGTATAGTGGGTTGCCATCCATTTAAAGCAAGAAATGCCGTCCAATGCAAAGAAATGTTGTCTCTATTCGCCGGTACTCGCCTGTGCCGGACGGTGACGGAGGCCGCCGGGCTAGTGGGTTTCCTGCTTTATAAAACCAGCGCTTCCATCACCCCAGTTGGCAAAACAGAAACAGATAAATCACTGCTATGGTATAAAATAAAAATGTAAAAGATTTTTATTCCAAGAGGGTACTGGTTCAAATTGTGGCCAATTGAAACATGGCATGGTTAAGAGAGTCAATTGTACTGTATGAAAAAACCCTACATCTACCCGACCTACTTTTTTACTGTACCTTACAAATTACATGATTGATACACGGAAACACGAAAAAATCATTAAAGATATTAAGTTAGCCTAATAAAAATAAGCACAGACTAGAATAACCAAAATGTTGTTTACAATATATAGCCTAACATAATTTTTGTAAAAAATTTTAAACCAATAAACCGGGAATTTTAAGATGGCAAGGAGGGAATGGAAAATAAAACAAACTTGCACACCCAACCCGAAGTGTTATTGTAAGAATGGCTTTTAACAATAGTTAACAGATAAACATTCATCACAAACCTGTTTTTTTCTCCAATTCTGTAGTCTGAGGTTGTACTTGAGTTGAAAATGCTTTAAACCATTCTTGCTTCACTGGATGAGTTTTAACATTGCTGAAGATGTTTCTGCAGCAATGTGAGATATTCTCTGGAACAAATATAATTCTTTTTATCACCAGCACAATATACTCTTCCAAACCAGTATTATTTCTAGTCATTTAGGATAATTAGGCCTACAGTAAACTCTTGTTCTTCCGAACTAATATGGCGGATGGCCAGTTTGGATGTAAAAAATTCATATGAAGAGTAGTCGGCCATTCATTGCGGCAACCATTTGTAGTGATATTCACTGTTATCGATGGGCTTACAAGAGATATTATAATAATAACTATATTTAATCATTTAATGTAAACTTATAACACCCATGACACGGCAAACCTGCGTACTCAGCGAATTTCCATTTCTCAATGGAATTTTGGTATTTCCCCATTAACACCATGGGGTTGAGTATGAAGGTTTGTAGCCATATGGCTTTAGGAAGAAAATATAAGTTAAACACTACCTCGTCAATGTAGGTTACATACAAAATTTTATCACATTCTGGTATTTTTATAAAAACTATGGGAGTGAGTAGGTAGGTTTGCCGACACATAGGTTTTGTAAACAAGTAGAAGTTAAGCTCTTCATAGTGAATCTTCACACCAAATTTTATCAATTTGGTCAATAAATTTTATCAATTTGGACCACCCATGCACTATTTATAGCAGGAGAACGGTTTGAGATAAAATCATGAAATAAAGTTGTTTACCCCTAAATCGCATATGTCGATAAATAAGCAAAATACAGGGTTTTGTTGATTGCTGTTGATTAATTGTTGATGGGAAACATATATTTTTAATTTTCTCCATAACCTTTTAAGCTAAGCTAAAAATTCAAAATACCTAATTTATTGTTTGTTCAACCTATTTTAAATGGTCTAAGTTAAATTTGTTATTTTTAGCGAATTTACCATAGGGAATAAGCTATTATCGTAGGTCTCATCGTAAGACCTGAGCCCGGGACCATGTTACTTTATTGTTTTAAGGTACACAAAGACCAGAAATAATAGTCATTAAAATTTTTATATACAGGGTGATTCAGACCACCCATGCACTATATATAGCAGGAGAACGGTTTGAGATAAAATCATGAAATAAAGTTGTTTACCCCTAAATCGCATATTTTCCAATAAAAATATTTTCATCAATGCCAGTATCCAGTGGCACGGTCGTGTCACGTCGCCAAGTCCCACCCAACCAAGCAGACGACGCGTGCCTATATAGACACGAAGCAGAATACGGCCAATTTTCGCTTCTCAAAAGGGCACAAATAGGCCATAATTAATTCGGAAATCATTTTCAATCCGTTTAACCGGGTCAATAAGCACTAAAAATCACCAAACTTACTTTAAAAACTCTCAGTGAAATAAAATATATGCGTTCAAAAGTAGCCTAAAAAAGTTGGAAATGTAGAAATGTAGTTTCCTACGCACAAAAAGCATATTTAGACAAGGCTACAGCCTTTATCACTGATGGGAATCACACGAAACTTTGCAGGAATCTTCGTATATGTACGTAGTGCAAACCTTTGTGTACTAAGATAAAGTTAATTCACTTTAAATATAACAAAATACATAAAATAAAAGTTTTATAAAACAACATTTTTTACATTTCGTAATTTTAAAAGGTAAACAAAACAGAAGACGTTCAATATTACAATTTAGAAGAGCAAAAACATATGTTATCGTATTTATTTAATTTAATCAGGTGACATTCTTAGATTAAGTTGGTAAAGTTCACTCTACTGGCTTTCAATAAGCATAGGCGTCATTTGGGGGGGGCAAGGGGGGGGCAGTTGCCCCCCCAATAATTTTGGTGATTTAAAAAAAAAAATTGGGAAATTTAAATGTTAGGTTATGTGGTGAAATATTTTGACTTTAACAAAATGTCTATTTTCAATTATTTATGTAAAACTCTTAAATTGGCTCATTCTGCAATCATCTTTGGCACGAAGTCCCATCTCACGTCTGTTGATTTGTTAATCATTATAACCATAGTTCATTAGAGTTTCCGCTACAGAAAGAGCGCCAATGAGTCAGGTAGCGCAGCTTAGCGGTAGTGGGTCTGGAAGCTGGACAACAACAACGTCAAGTGAATGAGACATTTGCATTGATTGTATGTATATCTGTGTGTCATGAAGTTTTAAATTTTTTAATGTATTGTAGAAACACCATCGGTCAAGAAAGGTTGTGTTCTCTGGGGCTTTTGGCAAATAGAAATATATGTAGAAATCGACATTACAAAAGTAATAAATTACTTTGATTCACGGCGATATAGACGGCTTAATTTGGCAAGGTCAGTTAACTGAACTAACATGTCCTTGTGCTTTACCAAGAAATACAGTGAATTAATGAAATAACTAGTGTAAACTACATGTTGCCCGAAATCGAGCATTTTAGTTAATATACTGATAAAACATTTCATTTCCTACAACAGAGAAATTTACATTTTCTATAACAACTCTTGGTTAACATTTTTTGTAGGCCTACATACACTTTGCCATCGTTACCAAGATACCTTGGTCATTTGCAAAGCTTAATACGGTACCTATAGTGGCAAATATAGTTATAAAACACGATTCCCGTAAACCTCTGCAGACATCAAATTCACCTAGCGCTTCGGCCACGAGGCGGCATTCAATAACGTTGTTCGGGCTCAGGTAGAGCGGAGCCTTGCCTATAGGTTAAACATAACCTCTTTTGTGTGAAAACGTAGAAATAGTACTTTCGCTGATGTCCGATGTTTACACTTTACAGCTGTTTACTTGAAAATCAAGATGGGTAATCAAATGGAAAATTTAAGAACTTCAAGGACTTGTAGGTCCTCTCTTTTTAAATGGATAATTTACCAATTTACTTTAGAAACAACTTCACGCCGAGCTCTATCCAATGGCACTAAAATCATTAAAACCTGTTGGAAACTGTGGGAGGAGTTCTTGTACAAAAACCCATATCACGTATTAAATATGTATATATGTTTATGTAAATAATTACTTATCTTTTTTTGATTAGTTATTTTTACCTTTCTTGTCCTCAATAGCAATTTAGGTAATGTAATGGGCAATGTATACCGTGACTGTACTCACCAACAATAGTTAAATGAAATTTTTGTGCATTATACGGCAGACTGCAAAGGTGCTTTGTCAAAAAATAATATTTGATAAAGATATAACAATCTGTTTTACCATTATGTAGGCCTATGGAGTTTTAGTCTACATAGCCGACTGTAAAATTTTTGAGTTGTAAACATATAATAATATACAATAAAAATAACTAAATAGTTATAAAAGCAATGTTTTTTTTTTTTTGTATTTTTATTCCAACGATGGCATCTATTAATCAATTAAATCCATTGAATTTCTTAAGGTGTTTTTCATTACAGTAACCACTTGCAGTTCCCGGAAAATAATATGACTTTCTACGAGTACATGTAGAAACATGTTATATAGTAAAATTTTACATAGGGTTTGTTTTCATGGGTTTGTGAGATAATATTAAAAGTTCACAGTTTATGGACAGCTTAGTGTCGCAAACTTAATTAGTTTTTATTGACAGTTTTTAGGAAAATTTAAGATGTTTGGCGTATTTGTAGGAAGGGGGGGGGGGTACCTATGACATTAAGAAAATCTTGCCCCCCCAATCAGAATGCTGAAATGACGCCTACGTCAATAAGCCAGTTTATAAAATAATCCTCTTATATATAATAATCGTTATAAGTTTTCTGAAATCCAGTGGCACGTTCGATCATATGTCTCACCGCCAAGCCCCACCTAACGATAACGAAACAGACGGCGCGTGCCTAGACACGAAGCTGAATACGGTAAATTTTCACTTCCTAAATTAGCAAAAATAAGGCTGTAACTAAACCTATGGTTTTCCATCGGTTGAACTCGTAAAAATCGCTGAGCTTACCTCGAAGACACTCAGTGAAATAAAATATAAGCTTTCAAAAGTAGCCTAAAATTGTTAGAAAAATAGTTTCCTACGCACAACAAACATTTGTTTTATTTTTAGACAGGGCTACAGCCTTTACTACTAATAAGAATTCCATGTAACTTTGCATGGAGTTTCCTATCTCGACATAGTGCATACCTTTGTGTACAAAGATCAAGTTTATTAAATTTAAATATCACAAAATTAAACAAATATGAGTTTTCCAAAACGCACTTTGATTACACTTAATAAATTTAAATTTAATAGAAAAA